>OU015495.1:152976635-152999135 GCA_907164885.2 Dolomedes plantarius
TAAGGACGACATGGGAAAGAGTTTCCGTGAAAAAAAAAATGAGTTCCAATATTCGTCGGTAGGGGAAGATATGGAGCTCTTGTTGTCGGCGCACCCGAGAATTTGCATGAAAGGCAAGTAAAACATCAAAATACAAATTCACGACTATGTAGTCGACAGCAGCGCCAGTATTTCGGGCTATAAAGATAAGGGATGAATACCGAAAAAGTTGTAAGCAGACAAATGAATAACAAAGAAATTTCACTGCAACACCACTTTATGCAGCAAATTCACTTCTCCCTCCTTCAATGTTACCACAGTCATGATGGACGACACATTGCATCCTCAACACTACGTTCTCAACGGCCAAGCGCAACATGTCACCAGGAATGTTTCGAGATATGTTGTCTTTTAGGGCTGTCAAATTTGAGACCCTACCATGATACACCTTAGACTTTAAATAACCCCACAGAAAAATGTCACAGGGGTTAGGTGCGGGGAGCGAGGTGGCCATGCAAGTGGAAAAAGTGACTGATGACCCTTTCTTCTGAAAAGCGAAGGCACAACAGATTCCGCACTTTATAGCCAAAAATACTGGCGCTGCTATCGACTACGTAGTCATGAATTTGCATTTTGATGTTTTACTTGCTTTTTAGGCAAAGTCTCGGGTGCGTATACAACAACAGTGCCATATCTTCCCCTATCGGCGACTTTTGAAACTAATTTTGTCCTTAACCCTTTAGAGCATGTCTAGGACGGTCTGGGGAGGGCAATTGCAACTCGCAAACCTCCTCCGAGAACCATCCAGGGAATGAAAACAGCGTTGGTAAACGAGTGGGACCAATTGCCACCGGAAATGATAAACTGCCTTATTTCAAGTATGAAATCAAGCTGCGAGACCTGTATATCTGTAACAGGGAACCATACACCCTATTTACCCATCTATTAACCCATTTTTTTGTTTATTCTGCAACCGCTGTTTCATACCTTCTGACTCCAGCGAGTGTTACGCACGATCATGCGTGTGTATTACAATTATTGAATGGTTATTTGTTTTGTATTATATCAATGTCTATACATATCAAATTTCATTAAAATCGGTACAGTAGTTCTAGAGATAATCGACCAAGTCTGCAAATTCTCTTAACTTCTTACACCAGTGTAGAATATACATATTTCCCTTAATTTTTGGGAAATAATTACAATGTTGCTTACTTATTAGTTTCTAAAGAAGTCTGATATTTTAGAATGTTACTGTTTACTGTTCTGGACTGTTGCTGGTTACTGTTTAATGTTCTGTGAATGCAGCAAATCTGTTATTTTATTTTCTAGTTTATAAAATAAATGAAAGTCTGCATTTGGCTTCATTTCCAAGAAGCGTCTTCTAATATCACAAGCATTATTAACTTCAACATCTGAAGGAACCTTTTTAACGGTACATTCTTTATCAAATTTTTCTTCAACGATTTCGTTTTGATCAAGTTGAGGGTCTGAAGTTTCACCACATTCTTCCAAGTCATTGTCGAAGTTTATAAATTGGAAAATTTTTCTGTCATTTCTTCTGGTGGTAAATCATTTGCGTTTATTATTCATTCATCATTTAATTCATCATTTGTTACGTCTGTTGAAAATTTACATTTTACGAAACAATTTTTTATTGCTTCAGAGGAAATGTTATTTCATGATTTGTTTATCATATGAACAGCTGTAAGAATTGAAATGTTTCTAATAATTTTACTAGTTGAACTATTGATAGAAAATCCAATAGTATCATCTATGCAGGCTATGATATTTTTAACGACTTCTTTTCTAAAATTCCTCTTAAAAAGTGATATAATTCCCTGGTCCATTGGCTGTAAAATAGATGTAGTATTCGGATCCAAAAAATGAAGTGCTACATTTTCTAGTCTTACGTCGCGACTTTATGGGCTTGACAATTATCGATAAAAATGATAGTTTTTCTTTTCATCATATTCATCTCATTGTCAAATGACACTAACCAGTTTTGAAAGAAATTAGCAGCCATCCAAGCCTTTGAATTCGCTTCGTATTTAACTGGAAGAGATTTTACACCTCTAATACATCGTGGGTTTTGGGATTTCCCGATTGCAAAAAGGAGGCATTACTACAGCATAAAACTGTCAATCTATCTTTCGGAATTTTCCCTCCAACAACGTTTTCGCCTTTTAAGCACAAAGTTCCATCATTGCTCTATAATAAAGCTGTGTTTCGTCACAGTTATAGATACTAGAAGAACTGTAGTCTTGTAATAAAGCAGGTAATACTAAATTTTTCCAAGTACTGGCAGAGGCTTCATCAACATCACTTGCTTCACCGTGAATTTTTTTGAAAGAAATTTGGTTTCTTTCTTTCTGCACAACCAACCATTTTTAGCTTTAAAATCAGTTATATTTAACTGTTGTGCTAATTCTTCAGCTTTCTGATTTAATAATAATCCACTAACATGAACATTACAGGCTCGTTTTTCAGCAAACCCCTGAAAAAGAGCATCTTCAACATCAGATTATTTTCCAATACGTTTTCTTTTTTGATTAAGATTTTTGTTGCATTTCCAGTCGTTCAAGACGTTTTCTTTATTTTCAAACAATTTCAAAACTTGGGCTTGGGATATCTCAAACTTTTTTGAGAGTTCTAATTGCGTACACTTATTTACTTTTGCAAACCCAATAACTTTTACTTTTTCTTTTAAAGTAAGATCTTTTCATCTCGAAAACATAGTAGTAAAGCTGAAGAGAGATGACTGATTTCATAAAAGCGAAGAGACACTGATGTCACGAAAGCGAACTATCGAACCAAAAGCTATCTGTCGCCGTAGAAAAAGTACAGTTAAATGTTCAAGGCTAGAAACCCCCCAGGTTAAATATTGCGTTTCTCCGAAGAGATTCGTTACAGCTGGTAATCCCCGTCTCCTTCAAGATAAGGACTCTCTAGCTCTCATCTGGGGGTGAAGGTTATTGTCCATTCTCTGAATGAACAGGAAAGGCCGGTTGATGGTCGAATGGCTAGGGCGCTGGCATTTGGTACCAAAGTCTATGGGTTCGAATTCCCCTCTTGGCATGGAAGTTTGTATTCGTTTGGAATCGGCTTTAAGCAGTAGGTCCCGGTCTAATTAGCCTTTGTGTAGCAAAAATTGAACGTATCGCTCAAAACCAAACCTGAATAGGGAAACGTAGACATAACGTAGGGCCGAGCAATACAGGGGAAGGGGGTAGCAAAAGAAAACAACAACACTGAATGGCCCTTCAAATCCAAGAAATCGCCATTTCCTGCGATTGCACACTTTTTGCGAAGTGACAAAATTGCTTTGAAAGACATTCATTTACTGCAAATTCATTGTTGTACTTTACAGAAAAAAATTCTGAAAAGAAGTGTGGCAAACAGAAAAAGATCGATATCGTCGTGGCTAAAAGTTATTCCTTTAAGCGGGATAGCTTCAAAACATGATATTCCATTAACCGGGAAATTTAACACAGAAACAAATTACTACGGTTTGGTACATTGAAAATTTATTACATTAAACGGGATATTCTTTTAACCGATATTCTATTAAGCGGGTTCGACTGTATATATATATATATATATATATATATATATATATATATATATATATATATATATATATATATATATATGTAATAGTAACGCCCACCATTATTAATTGTCCTAATCTAAAGCGTATTATAAATTATCATCTCATCGTTTCAATAAAGTGCAGTCCCTTTTTCCAAATTGTTACCAACAAGTAAACAAATCGACAAACTAGTTTGTCCCTTAACGCTCTGAAAGTCAGGGGACTATGATTCAGAAAGATTCAGAAACCACGCGCCTTGCATCGCATGTTTGGAATCTTGAGTTATGGCTCACGTGATAAAGTCGGATGTTCGGCTCTGGCCAATTAAAGTACTTTCAACACCCAGCGTCAGGGTAGCACACCCTGGGTATAAAATGCCCTGCAAATGATTTTCCCGTTCTCTTTATCAGTCTGCTTCCTTGCTATCTCGTCCTGTCCTGCTATGCTGTCCGCGTCCTTTTTTCCGTCACTGTCGTAAAAACTGTGTATACTGATATTCCGGCAGGTCCGGAGGCTGCCGTTATTGTCATGTGTGCCACTTCGTCTTCTTGTGTACATCCCTTCCCCCTCGCTGTCTTGACGTATACTTCATTTCAATAAAGAATTCCAGATCTTCAGTGTGTTCCTGTTCTTTCCTCGAGTGATTGGATCGCCACGTCTACAAAAATATCTGAATCGCGCATCCCGTGTACTGTGCCAGTGATGTATTATTACAATATGACCAGCGTTCCGGAATCAGTGATGTGGGGTTTATTACTTACTTACTTACTTACTTACACACACACACACACACACACACACACACACACACACACACACACACACACACACACACACACACACACACACACACACACACACACATATATATATATATATATATATATATATATATATATATATATATATATATATATATATATATATATATATATATATTGTGAAGAATCCATTGATCCTCAAAATATAGTAAAACCCTCTCAATCAATTCACTTTTCAACAGGACACAACCGTAGCATCCAGAGGAAATACAGCGGACAACTGAACGCCAGAAGCAATCGTCCCAGACAATGCACGCTGGGAGACGAGGCGACAGTAGGTCTGAGATTTTGGACTTAAAGTTCAAAAGACTTTAGTTTCGGTCAACCCCTTGATCGATGATGATCGGGGAAGATTAAGTGACCTAAAGCAACCAGCTGATGTGCTGACGAAGGACTCTTAAAGCACCAATCGAACTTCTGAAACATGATGTCACTTTAAAGGCGCCAATTAAAACGCTTTTAAATATCGAGCGATCGCAGCGCTAGAGCTATGAGTTGTGTCGCTACGAACTAAAAAAGATCAGTTAGCGTCTAGACCTGCATCTAGAGGTCGCTACCCCGGCTTTAAAGCCGTAGCTTATGGTTCTTTATAAGTCCTCGTGCGAGGCAAAACTCTTTCCGACTTCCTGTCGATTGTTTCGAGGAGAAGCAGTTCTAGCTATTAGAGTCAGCATCCAGACCTGCATCTAGAGGTCGCTGCTCCGACATTTGAAGTCGTAGCTTACGATTCTTTTTAAGTCCTCAGGCGAGGCGAAGTTTTTCGATACCTTGTCGAAATTAAGTCCTCGAAAATTAAGTCCTCATGCGAGGCAAAGATTTCCTCGACTCCCTGTCGACTCCTGTCCTCGAACTTGTTTCCTGCACGTTTTAGAGTGTGTATTCAACAGTGTTGTAAATAATATTTCATCGAATTCCTCGCACTGTAAATAAATCATTTCATTTAATATTACTTGATTGTATCGTCGTCTTTACACGCTACCATTCGGCGAATGCCTTACAATATATATATATATATATATATATATATATATATATATATATATATATATATATATATATATATATATACAGTCGGACCTATCTACAGTCTATTTAACGAAGTCGCTAAATCCCGAAAAAATGTTCGTTATATGGAAAATTCGTTAAATAGAGATTCCCCTTTTAAAATGCTTTAAACTACTCAAAACAGATCGTAAATTCATAAGCACTAAATATTATTAAAAAAAGTAATTTAGCATACCTTTATTTTGTAAATTAATATCTATTTGCTTTATATATCTTACCCATGAAAAAGAAATATGCAAGGAAAACAAGAAAAGAACAAAACATTGTCCAGGAATACACTGTATTTTCAATTAAAAAAATAATTTTATATTAGAATTAATGAATTTTAATGACATTGAGTTAGGCGACTAGTAAAACCAGTTTAAGGTCATTGATCACCATAAAATGCGTCAAATGAAAGAATAAGTTTGAAATGATCAGAAATATTTTGAGAAAGTTGGAGAAAAAAAATATTGGATCACAAGAAAAAGTTCGTTAAACAGAGAATGCACATCGCTATTTGGAGGTTATTTTACGGAGAAATTCGCAAAATGTTCTTGGTTCCAAGGAAAAGTTCGCAAAATAGAGAAATTCGCAAAATAGAGGTTCGTTAAATAGAGGTCCGACTGTATATATATATATATATATATATATATATATATATATATATATATATATGTATGTATGTATGTATGTATCTATGTATACCAAAAACTGTATCAAGATATGTATGAAACAATTTACAAATGCTGAAAACTCAGAATGCTTACAAACTTTTATAAACAGCATCCAGCTCGATCCCACTATCACCAACTTCTCGATAGGCGCTTCGAAACAACCGAGTTATATACTATGGTATTTATCAATGGATACCGAATTCTCCTCTTCCTGAAATTGAGAGAAGGGATAAACGTCTAGTTGAAATGATTCATTTTTCTTATGTGCTAGTGCAATTCGAACGCCACTGTATTCAAATTTAATCAATTATTTTCTTAAAGAATCACTCAGGACTAGAAACCGAACCTCTCGATTCTTCTGACCAACCAGCTTACGAATTTTATTACAGAGCACTGTAATTAGCCTTACTTATACGTCATTTTATCTTTATCTAAGTAAATACATCACAAATGCTAATAGAAAATTATAAATTTCTTCCCCATTCGTAAACCACTCTCACAATAGACTTTGACGTAAATACCCGTATAAAAAGAACAGTAGAGGCAAAGTCTGTTCAGTCGTTAATATTCCCTTCCTTGAATGTAAGAAATAAACCCATTAAAATATTCTTTCATTGTTGAAAAAGATGGCGAATCGTACAATTCCACCGATGTGAAACAATATATATATATATATATAGGTTGTCTCAAAAAACCTTGACACATTTTAAAAATTTATACAAAAAAAGTGCACAAAGTAAGAACTAGAAATTGACGTAAGTGTTACCTTATATATTAGAGATTTTTAATATAGTAACTGAATTTCTATAAGTGCAACTTTTGGGGGACCGAGAACATCTAGTTGGTAATCAATCTCAGCCTATGTGTGTTCCAAAATGGATTCCGAAACACATGAAACTGACGCAATTATGCGTCTTTTGAGTTCTTCAACACTACAACTGATTATGAAGGACACTTCCTGTTTTCATAATTTTTTATACCGAGCATAGATGTTTTTACAACTTGGAGGATCTTTTCCAAATTTCGTTGCACTTGCGGAACAGATTCCGTTTTGAAATACATCCAACACATTGCTTTTTCTAATGGAGTAGCCTGTGGCGTTACGACAAGGCTAAACTCTCTGAGGCGTTGTTAAAAATTACTACTATGGGATCCATAACAAAGCAAAGACAGAGTCCTAATTAAAAGGCGAAGGCCAAATTTTTTAAAACGAAAACTCAACAATTTATTTACAAAAAGAATTAACATTTAACCAGTGCAACATATTCAATTAAAATCCCGTGTAGATTTCCAACGTACAGAGCCTAAAACACACACGTCCACACAGGGCGTGTTCTAACTAGCGTCTCTCTCTTGAATCTCTGGATTTTCAGCCGGAGGGGGCGGCAGATTATCGGCTGACAGCTCTTCTTAGTGCCGAAACTTTATCGCCCGCCGAATGTCACTCGCATGAAGCTATCGCTAAGAGAAGACAGCTTTATGACGAGGGTGAAACCATCTTCTGTTTTCCAAACAGTTACCCGCACCACTTGTTAGAGAAACCGCCCGATAAACACATAGAATGTGTTTCGTGCAGTCTGTGAGGTCTTGGGAAAAAAATAGCCCCATACTTGTAGTACGCTACAGCTCCTCCACGCTCCAGGAAACTTTTTCTTCGCAGAGGAAAAAGTTGGTCCGTGACACAGTTTGTGCACCGCATACAGAAGAGTTGACGCAAAATCACATAACCAGCTCCACTCTTAACACCCAAGTTGCAAACAAAATTAAAGAAAGCACATAACCAAAAATTTTAAAAATTAATTGCCTATTACATTCGCGTTTAGTGCATTTATTTTGTACGGGATGCCATTCTCAATAAAAACACTTAAATTCCATAAATCAATATTCATTCACTGATAAGAAACCAAAAATAATACTAATACTAATAAACACTTAAAAACACTTACCAAAATACAACAATTATATACCTTTCTACTGCATTAAAAAATCAATTTAACAACACATACAAGCAATATAAGGTAAATCAACCTCCTGTGTATTAATCTGGATTTTCAACATGGGCTATCCAGTTACTAACAATTAAAAAATACAAAAACATGATACCCATATGAAACACAGGTAGATGCGTAGTGCAACTCATGCCAGGCTTACAAACCGAAACGAAATACAAATCAATTAATTTCTCTCCCGACCGATCTACCTCCCAAATCAACTCTTTGATCTTTCTCATCATCTCTCCCGACGCAAAATGTTTAGTTCGTAACCCGAAAGAAAAAGCGGAACTCTCAGGATTGGATAATTTGGCCCTTGCAGGTAACCCTGATCTTTTAACCGAAATTCCAGCTTCTGAAACGACCACACAATTCGCCATCTCTACCTCCATCTCTATCGACTCTTCCAAATTCCCTTCTAAACTTAACATCCTTTTACCCTCATGTTCTTCACCTTCTCTCATATTCATTACTCCCTTTTCAATTCCGAAATTTTCTAACTCTCCGGGGGGTCACTTTCAATCCTCCTATGTCTTCGTTTCTATCCTTCACACGTGAGTCGGTTTCATCGGGTTCATCGACCTCCTGCCCTAATAGTAACTCTTTCTTCCCATTCCCACAACTCTGGTGGCCTTCCTCAGATAGCCCCCCGAATGTTTTCAAAACACAGCAAGCTTACTCCCTCATTTTTCTCTATCGTAATTTGAGCTAACGAAAACTCTCCTGCGAGTGAGGTACCCAACACTCCCGCCTGAGTCTGTTCGACCGTAATTCTTACCGGCGAATTTTGTACCCCCCTCTGCGAAACCATCTCAGTCCCGCGTTCCCCCGATTGCAAAATCTCCCGAACTACGCTCCCCTTGTCTGCGTTCTCGAAACCGTAAACCAACCTCTCCTTTCCCTCCACACAATTTGGCGGAGCAGGGTCCGCTCCAAGATTGTTTTCACAGCAAAAATCTACCTCCCCATTTTCTGTTTGTTCAAAACCATAATTCAATGTTTCCCTTACCTTAGACAAAATCCCTGATTCTTCCTTTTTAATTCTGGGGTAGCTGGGCCTCCTATAATCGGTATTACCAGGAGCCAGTTTCTGAGAATCAGCACAAGATTCCCTTACAGTATTCTGGGGATATTCTGGGGTCGTCAAACAGGCCTGATACATAATCTGCAATTGTTGTAATTCGAGAGCTCTATCTTTTTCCTGTTTCTCCAGAGCCAAAATCCTATCTCTTTCCTCTTTCTCCCTTTTTTCCTCTTCTTCCCGTAACCTATCTTGCATAATGGTCTCAAGAAGACCCCTAACAAATTTCTCCTCATAATTCGGACTACTCTCGATTAATTTCTTTAGATGGATTATTAAAGCATCTGGGGCGGGCTGTTGACCCAACCTCATCGCCAAAATTTTCAAATCTGCTTTTCTCCCCCTGCTTATGTAAGCCATTTTTACACACTATATCAATCACAAATTTATAAGCACAAAACAGGAAAATAAAAAATACTCAAAATAACTAAAACACCTTAATTAAATTTTCTTCGTGAAACCATGTATTTTACAATGGGGTCATGCACATAAACAAACAAAATACCAAAAATTTCATATGTAACACTTTATCTTAACTTTTCAAAATTTGTAATAATAGCTTTTCCAAAATCAAAACGTTAGTTTTACCTTTTTAACATTCAATAACACACAAAAAAATACTTCTACATAGCAATTCGTTAATTTATCGTTTATCTCGCTACTATAATTGAGATATACAGCTAGTGCATTTTCCACAAAGGCACTAGTTTAGTCAACCTTTTTTTTAAAAACTCAATTAATAACCAAGTAGCAAACGTTAATCAACACTTATACCGCTACAAGCATTAGCCGGAATATACAGTTTGTATATCCAACACACAAAGGCACTAGTTTAGTCGACCTTTGGAAACAATTAGAACCTTCTAATTAGCAACGTTAGTTAACGTACAAAAACTCTCAATACATGCTTTAAAAAAATTATCGAGAGAAAAAAAAATACCACTGTATCTATTTTCTTTAAACAAACAGTTTGCGACAGGTAGTTTACCCACAAATATAAAAAAACTCAAATAATAACTGTTTCAAAAAAATTATCGAGAAAAAAAATACCATTGTATCTATTTTTTTTAACAAACAGTTTGCAATAGGTAGCTTACCTACAAAATAAAAAAAAACTAAACAACAACTGTTTCAAAAAATTACCGAGAAAAAAAGTACCATTGTATCTATTTTTTTTAAACATTTTAAGCAGTACAACCAGGGTAGTTTTTACCCTCCATAAGAAATACAACCACTTCATAC
Source organism: Dolomedes plantarius (assembly GCA_907164885.2). NCBI lineage: Eukaryota > Metazoa > Arthropoda > Arachnida > Araneae > Dolomedidae > Dolomedes > Dolomedes plantarius. The sequence continues at coordinate 152,987,063 of OU015495.1, forward strand.
AGCATCCTCGCTAGTTTAGCGATTCACACGTTACATATAACATAATACAAAACACTCTATTTTTGTCCCAACAAAACAATTGCACTGATATGTATTTTTCCAGCAATTCATCACAACTTAAAACTATTTCCGAAAAATACCTATCCAAAAAAAAATGCAACTTTGAGTATTTAAAGCAGCACTTACCCCTTTTTTGCAGACAAACGGCGCAAGGGTCATCTCCAAACACAGCTCGCACTGTTGACACTTTCACTTCCAGAAGATCTTGACCACAACACAAAATACGCAGAAAACGAAACTCTGCATCAGACGGCGAAACACTCTCAATTTCACTGCGCCGGGGAAAACACGGGTCAAAGACCTCTGAAAACACCCTCTTCTTGACCGCACCATGAAAAACCACAGGAGCACAGGGGTACTATCACAATTCCCCTACTGCGAAGCTGGGTCGATGACCTCTCAACTTTCGCGGAGCACTGCTATTCTTCAAACATCACTCCTTCGAAAAAGAAGAAGGGGTTGCAAATTGGCATACCAAACTCTGCTTCCAAAAACGGATACGGATCCCATCCGCTGATCACCAATTAATGGTAGCTGTGGCGTCACGACAAGGCTAAACTCTCTGAGGCGTTGTTAAAAATTACTACTATGGGATCCATAACAAAGCAGAGTCCTAATTAAAAGGCAAAGGCCAATTTTTTTAAACAAAAACTCAACAATTTATTTACAAAAAGAATTAACATTTAACCAGTGCAACATATTCAATTAAAATTCCTTGTAGATTTCCAACGTACAGAGCCTAAAACACACACGTCCACACAGGGCGCGTTCTAACTAGCGTCTCTCTCTTGAATCTCTGGATTTTCAGCCGGGGGGGGGGCGGCAGATTATTCGCTGACAGCTCTTCTTAGTGCCGAAACTTTATCGCCCGCCGAATGTCACTCGCATGAAGCTATCGCTAAGAGAAGACAGCTTTATGACGAGGGTGAAACCATCTTCTGTTTTCCAAACAGTTACCCGCACCACTTGCTAGGGAAACCGCCCGATAAACACACAGAATGTGTTTCGTGCAATCTGTGAGGTCTTGGGAAAAAATAACCCCATACTGGTAGTACGCTACAAGCCCTTTTACAACTTTTGCTTTCACGGAACAACTAGCGCCACCTGTTCAACTTTTTTGACACAGAAAAAAACTAAATATATGGTAACACATTTGTGAATTTCCAGTTCTTACCTTGTATACTTCTTTTTGTATACATTTTTAAAATGTGTCAAGGTTTTTTGGGACACCCTGTATATATATAAATGAAAACAAAAATCCAATACTTCTAATCTGATAGCTAGAAATCTGAAGGCGAGGAATTTTTTAAAATAAGCCAATTTAGTTCATTAACAGTAAGAGCATTTCTGAGATAAATCGTCAAATTTTGTAAATAAAAGCAAATTTCATTTCCTAAATTCCCTCGTTTGTAATTTGAGGATAATACTAAAATTTTTGTCTCATCCGTAAACCATTCTTGTAATAGACTTGTTGAATAACCACAACTGTAGAGGCCAAGTCTATTCAGTCGTAAATATTCCCTCCCTTGAATGTGAGAAACAAATCCATTAAAATATTCTTTTCACTTTTGAAAAAGAAAACGGATAGTACACATTCCATCGATGTGAAACCTGTATATATACATATGAAGGAAAAATAAATCCAATTCTGGTAATCTGATGTCAGCTACAAATCTGAAGGCGAGCAATCTCGAAAAAAAACCCAGATAAGTTCATTAGCAGTAAGAGCATATCTGAGATAAATCAGCAAATCTTGTAAATAAATGCAAATTTAAATTGCTAAATTCCCTCGTTTGTAATTTCCGAGGATAATGCTAGAGTTCAAGAGCGGCTCCTTTGAGGAGGCGTCTCGTACGATGGAGTTCGAGGACAACGAGTTATCAAAATCGAGGACAATGCACCGAGTCTCAGAGAAAAGTTTTGTTAAAAATAGTTAAAAATCCTCTTTTTTAAAAGTAATTCCAGAAATAATTTATATTTTTGGTTTATCTTTAAACTTGGATGCCTGTTTTCTCGGGAACTAGGCAAAATGAGTTTCGTTAAAATAAGTTTTGAAATGTTATCTACGCAACACTGCCTCAAAAATTTACTAGAAAGTCATTAAATTATTTTTAAAAGTCCTTAGTTAAATGGTAAAAAATTACATAATGTGTCTTACGATACCTAAAACACTGATAAGAACGTAATTTTAAGTGAGTTGATCATTATAAATGTACAAGGGTCAAAAGGCTTTATCAGTATTTATAAATTACTTAACCTATAGCTTGCGGGGCCCATTTTTCCGATTTCCTCTTTAGAACGGGAAATTTCATACTCTCTTTGTAAGAACGGCCATTAAAAGCGGGTTATATATATATATATATATATATATATATATATATATATATATATATATATATATATATATATATATATATACATACATATATACATACACATATATATATATTTATATATATATATATATATATATATATATATATATATATATATATATATATATATATATATATATATATATATATATATATATATATATATATATATATATATATATATACATGCATATATGCATACATATATACATACATATATATATATATATATATATATATATATATATATACATGCATATATACATACATACATACATATATACATAAATATATATATATATATATATATATATATAGTTAATTTATGTTTTGGCTTTTAAGCCTATACTCTAATGTGTGGTCAATTTCAAAGTCTTGTTAATTTCAATTAACTTACTATTATAACATGCAGCATTATGCGCAGTATAATTAAGTAAGTAGTTTTTCAACTCTTTGTTAACTTTTCTGATAGTTAAATTATTCTAGTTAAGTGTTTTAATTGTATAGATCATACTCATTGCAAACAATCCATTGGTTTTTAGACAGTATTGACACCGCTGATGAAGAGATGCTGTCTAAAACCTCTTTCCTACTTTTCTTTTCATGTTATTTGTTCCTGGCTGCAAGTAGCTTTAGGGCTATTACTGGTATTCATGCAAAAATATTTTCGACTAACTTCCAGTCTTTCATCATCCAATCTTCGAGAGTAAGGATTACGCATCCGGTTAGCATCCGGTTTTAGATGGCTATGGCACGATTCTGATAAAAAATTGGAGAAAGTACGTAAAACACAGCGATTGCTAAAAGTCTATGGTGCTTATAGTATGATTTATATTTTTAGTTTAAGTTTCATTGTTTTCAGTTTCACAAGATTTTGTATAATATTTTGTTTTTATTAAATGCTTTTTGGAGCTTGTTATGGCTCTTCGCCGAACAACTGATCAATGTAAATACGGAATTCAAAACTACAATACTTGTTACTTAACGCGAAGGTGAATTATTTAAGTGTCAAGGTAGAGTTTCCGTTCTCTAAGATTAATAAAGAGCGATGAAACTATTAAAATCTTGGAAATTTCCTGAAATTGAAAATGAAATTTTGAATTGAATGAAAATGAATTTTTTATTAAGAAATCTTAATTTTCTCTAGAAGAATGAAAATTAAAGAATATCCATAAAATGTAAGTACATATAGGTGGGCAATACATTAATTTAAAGTTTGAATTTCTCAGTTTAGCCTGCTATGGGTCAAGTATAATCTTGTTACATTTTGAGGATCGCAAACTTTTTTCGAGCTGGTAAAATCGATCGCAGATGTCTTTTAAAGCATGCAAGTTGTTAGCAACTGTTAATGAGTTTGCCACTCCCGGTATAGGAGAATTAAAATTTCCGCCAAAGTTATTTTTATATTTATTTCTTTGCCATGAGTCCTCACATTAACTCAAGAACGTGCTCCAAATTACTGCTCAAGTTTGTTGTTTGGTGGGTTTACGATATCAAAAAACTATAAGAGTTTGTATGTATATACCCACATTCACGCCTTTTGAAAAATTCTGTAAAGTCTTTTATGCACTTTTATTAAATACTTTTAACTCTATTTGCGAAGTTGTTAGTGTCATGAGTCTAATTTATGACTCAAAGGACTTATTAGGACCTGTCAAAACCTTATTCTTAATTTTTAAAGGGCTATCATTCTTTGAAGAAAATCAAGAAGCTCCGGATTATGAAAATGACCTCGATCTATGCGAATGTATTTCGACATGGATTCAATGATTAATGTACCTAGATTTGATGATTATTTTCTGCTCCAGACTGGAATGCACTGAACTTCAAATAACCTAGGTCAAGCAACCCTTGATTTTAAGAGCCAGTTTTCTCAGCTGAGGGAGTATCAGCAACATATTTGTCACAAAGCTGTGACTTGTCATCATGCGAATTTCAAAGACTATGATCCCACCATAGTGAAATGAAAAACAGCAGTGCAATTTTCTATGATCGAAGGAGATATTCAAAACGGACAAAACAGTCAGAAAAGTAGCATTCATAGATTAGAGCCGGACCGATCCACCGTGGCAAGTTTTAAAAACGGCACCTTTTTAAATTTTTGGAGAGACTCTAAGTAAGGAACGTATTTCTATAAGACGTAGTCTACTTTTCGAATAACGATCATTTTGGAAAATTATGTATTCATTAAAAAGTTTTATTTAACAAAAACCACACAAAAAGTACAGAACTTTAAAAAAAAAGCATAAAAAGTAAATAAATTTGAATATAATTTGAAGGCCTTATTTGAATAGAGGGCCCACTCCATTTTTGTTCATTTTCAGATACAAAGCCTGAAAGTCTAATGAGTGCTAAGAAGTGACTTCTGAAGTCTGATTTGTAATGCCCTCTATTGGCAGCAGAAATTAGCTGGAGGTGTACCAGTTTTAAAATAAGATAGAAATGACTTGTATGAACATGAAAGTGAGGCTAACTCCATTTTTTTACAAAGTGGAGTTGGCCCACTATTCAAATAAGACCTTCATTTATTATGTAATAAAAATAATTGCTAAATCATTCTTCGAACCTTTATGGCAGCAAATGGCTCGATTGAATCACTGTAATTAATTGTTCTATATAGCGCCTTTTCTATAGAAACCATTGCTAGATCTTTCGATCGCTCTTGAGTTATTTTTCGTAGATAATTATATGAAATTTTCAGTTGAGAAAAATTGTGCTTAGCAGCTGTTACAGTTTCAGGTAATGTTAGTAGAATTCTTGCAGCTACAACAACGTTTGGAAATAAGTATTCAAAATTTATTTCTCATGATCTCAAATTCAGCAGTTTATAAAAAAAATTGCTTGAACATTCGCTTATATTTGTACTACTTTACGAATTTTGTCATACATCAGATTAAAATATTAATATTTTTTCGTTATTCGTTAAAAATTTCGTATTTTTACTTTGTCTCATCTCGGCACCTCTTTTAATTTGGCGTCTGAGGCGGTCGCCTCGTGGCCTCATCTATACACCCTCTGCCCATAGGGATATGTTATTAGAAGAACTGTTGATGATTCAATTTTTAATACTTATAAAGTCAATAAAGTTGTCTAAAATGTTTCAAACAATCAAAATACCATGCATAGAGGATCAGTGTTATTTAAAATTTTCTTTAACTCGATATACCTTCATATGTTGAATTAATGGGTAACTCATCATTCATGGTGAGCCATGGATTAACGTGTGGTGAGTTAGCCGCGCATTACAGATTTTCTTTCGTAGGTAAAATTTAATTTCTTAAAATGCAAAGCGTTCGTAAAGGTTCTCAGCTTTATTTTTAATCATTATTGATAGAACCTCAATTTAGTGAATTTTCACTGGTCTTTTGCCTTTTTCATATTGATGTTTTATTGCATCCTGTTTAAATCACGCAACTCTTAAATTCAACACTACGTATAAAATTCGCTCAACTAAAAGGCAAAGCAGTCAAATTACTAAAATTGTGTCTGCTTAAAAATCCAAGTAAAGCATTTTATATTTCCTTCCCCTGCTATAAAAAGAGTAGAAGCGGTGGAAATATTTATGCTAATTTGTTACTACAGTGTTCTAATAAAAATTCCACGCTAAAGCATGTTTACATGTCACTGATAATAAAAAAAGTATTTTCACCGGAAAAAAATACATATCCGATTACATTAATGCAGCATCAACTAAAAGTCTTCAAAAAGAGAATACTTTTTAAGAATATTTCTGCGAAGATTATGAGGGGATTTTTTTGTGAAACCAGTTTTATTAGATTTATTTTAAATTATGTTAAAGAACTGGTTGTTAAGGAAAATTTATTTTTCTCGTGTGAGTATTTGTCGTCATTACTTTAAAAAATATATGGTCTGCATTTGAAGTAAAACCTTGAAATTGCTACTCTTTTTTTTAAAATATCAGTTTGATATTTACGCATGGAAGAACTTTATTGAATCTTTAAGTAATTACTGAGAATGAGAATTCTTTTTAAACTGGATCTATACTTTGGAATGTCTAAAAAAATTATTTTGCTGGCGATTTTGAAACTCGGGGAAACTATCTTTACCAAAGAGTATTTAAGAAAGAGTTTTTGTTAAGGAAATTATATAATATATATCGTCTAAATATGAAATAAAAAACCTACCCAACAAACTTTGCGTTTGGAACAGAAACGCGTGTTTTCTTTTCCTGGCGTATTTTATGTTCATAGCACATTATTCGTGAATGTTTAAAAAATTATTTTTCTGGTGATTTTGAAACTCGAGGAAGCTACCTTTACTAAACAGATTTTAAGAAAGAGTTTTTTGTTAAGGTAATTATACAATATGTATCGTTTAAATATGGAATAAATAACCTACTCAACAAGCTTTGCACTTGGAAAAGAAACACGTATTTTCTTTTCCTAGCGCATTTTACGTTCATAGCATATTATTCATTGTGAATACTTGACAGATATCAGGAAACGGAATACAACGGGAATAAAAATTACAAAAAGCATTTTTTTTTCTTCTTAAAGAAAAAGAGAGTCCTCATTTTTCTCACCAATTTTCAATTTGAGGATATTCTTAAAAGCGTGATAGCTCTGACCTCTGGGCTATCCACATCCTTTATCACACAATGTTGCCTTTTCAGAAAATCTCGTTTCCTACCCAGACAGACTGTATGAGACGGGACTTTTTTTTTAACAAACAAAATTTCCGTCATCCTGAATGTAAAATATATGCATATGCTAGGTTTTCGTCCGGTAGCGTGCGAACTTCCAGACAACAGGGTCAAATATTCCTTCTCCAGCTATTACAACATGACGTCATAGATTTAAATGAAATGTCAAAGCTTCATCAATTTTCACGAAAAAGCAGACAGAAGATAAACTTTAAAAAAAAAAAGCATTGAGCAATCCTAGAGCTTAAAACTGGAATTTGTATCCTCTTCTGGAGTTGTAGAGAGATGACCTTAGTTCAAGCATGCTGTAATCTAAAAGTTCCGGGGGGGGGGGGAACTGTCATGGTGACATACAGAAGACGCCATTTCGCAAAAACAAACGAGAAATATAATAAAATTGCATGTCCTTTTTATCAGTAGTTCATTCTGATATTAATATTGTGTAACTTTTTTAAGAATATTGTTATGGAAATTGTTTAGACTTATAGTTTCACAAAAAAATTCTCCGTGTATTTTATTCAAATTTATATTTTCGAAGAAATTTGCTAAGAATTATTTACTTTTAGTTCTATACAGAAATATAACTAAAAGTAAATAATTCAACAAAGCAAGATAATTATAATCAGGAAGACTGTAGACAAAAATAAACAGAAATCACGCACTTATGACTCCACGCACCATAGTGCAAGATTCTGTAGCAGTAACGGAACTAAACCATATATCGAGGTAACCGACTGGTCTCGTCATCAGGAGGCCTAACCAAACCGGTTACCTCAAGGGGGAACTTTCTGAATAGGATGCAGGTCTAACCATAAGACATCCCAAGGCCTCGAGATCCACAATGAAACAGATAGTCAAATCAAAAAAATATAAAAACAAATTATGTTTATTTTTACCATGTTTTTATTAACTTGCTTTTTTGTTTGGGTGTTTGTGTGTTTGTCTGTGGGTTTGTCAAGTACAAATCTTGCAATCGATTTTTAACTAACTTCCCGACTAGATAGACATTTGAAACTTTTAGAATAGCTCAGAACACAATGGCAATGCATTTTTTTATACTTTTAGCCATCTTTAAACAGAATTGAATTAACTTTCAGTTATTTTCAGTTAATTTTGCTTTGTAGACTGGTGCAACCATCTATCGGCCGAAATGGGATCGAAAAGTTAAACGCAAATTAACTTCCAATTAATTTCATTTTCTTTCAAGTTGATGGGATAATTCATCAAAAAAATTTTAAAAAAGTATTTATTAATACATAGAATTGTAAAGTTTATATGATTCAACAGAAAATTTAAAAACATGGTATATAAAAAGTTCTTTTTATCTTGCAATTATTGTCTACATTCTTCCTGCTAATAATTATCTTGGTTTGCTAAATTATTTACTTTTAGTTACATTTGTCCGTTTTCAGTATGAGGATTAGTTGCAACTGCGCAATCTTTTATTGAAAAGTTAAAATATTCAACGCCAGGGTAGGTTTTCTGTTATTTTGTTCGGCAGTCTATGCCCTCTTTATACGTTTTGTTTCGTGTTGAATTATTTACATTATTTGTGTTTATATACAGAATATATTTTACCGCTAGCAAGAATTTGATCGCATGTTTCTTTCTTTGGAAAGTAATTTAATCCGGGTTGATAGATAGAGAGAACTTTTTCCCCGTGGGTCAACGCGTGTTTACGTCTTTTTAACTATAATAATTTATCATTTGTAAAGAAACCTGCTCTAGGTTCTCCGATAGCAAGGTGATCTACGACTGTGTTCTGTGGATCCAAGGGAAATTCCTGTCAACAAGGAGTCAAACGTCCATGGGTGTGAGGAGCTCTAAATCACTATCTTTTTATAAAGGTGTATTATTGCCCTATTCAGTTCAGAAAAAAAAATATGAATAAAAGATTTCACTTCTATACAGGGTTATCAGGAAAGAATCATCCGATTACGAAATTTAATATTTTCCATAATTACAAACAGAAAATTATAATTAATATGTCATTGTAAAGGGAAAATGTTATTTTTTTTTTACACAGGTGTTCGAAACGATTTCCTTTAGTCACCTGTATAATATCACTGCGATATACCATTTCTTGCCAAACATGTTGCAATGTTTCACTATTAACTGTTTGTAAAGCATTACAAATGCGTTGTTTAAGTTAGGGCAAACTTGTCGGCAAAGGTGGTATGAACACAAGATGTTTGACATATCCCCAAAGAAAGAAGTCGCATGGGGTTAAGTCCAGTGACCTAGGAGGGTAGCTGTGTAGAACCAAATCATTTGCTGCCCTGCGAACCAATCGGCTACACAGCTACCCTCCTAGGTCGCCGGACACATAGGGAGCCCCAAAGGAAGAAGTCCCCATGCGACTTCTTCCTTTGGGGATATGTCAAAGATCTTATGTCCATACCACCTTTGCCTACAAGTTTGTTCGAACTTAAACAATGCATTTGTGATGTTCTACAATTAGTTAATAGTGAAATATTACAACGTGTTTGGCAAGAAATGGCATATCGCAATGATATTATACGAGTGTCTAAAGGAAATCGTATCGAACACCTGCGAAAAAAAAAATTCAACATTTTCCCTTTACAATGACAAATTCATTATAATTTTCTGTTTGTAATTATGGAAAATATTAAATTTTGTAATCGGAGGATTCTTTCCTGATAACCCCGTATATTGTGATTTATTCTTATTAAGGACCTGAGGAATTAAGGACCTGAAGCTCCAGCATCATGCAGTTCCGTTTGTTGTCACTCCGCCCAACTTTCAAATTAAATATTTGGAAGTGACACCGAACTTATAGGGTAAGCAAAATTCCTACCTCCATTGTCCCGGGGGAGCTCCTTTAAAATGAAACAGATCCTGTGATGTTATTCTTTAGGTACTCATATAATATCGAGAAATATTAGTTTAATTCAGATTACTAATGACACACATACAACTTTACATATATATTAATTTAGACGAAAGTTACATACTTCCCGCCGTAAAAAAACGGGACCGAAACATTTACCACCAACAGGCGCCGTATCTTAACATAACAATAATAAAAGAAAAGAATAAAACTCAAAATTTAATTTCGTGTTGCCAAACATCAAAAAGTTATCACGCGAAATGTGGCAAGAGTCAACAAAGGTAAATCAAACAACGAGTGAAAACCATGGTAAACCATGGAGTCTGCGACACCATTCATTAGAACAACGGATGACGACCGCAGTAGTTAGAGAGACCTAGGGCAGTCCATGTCATCTCAATTTTCAAGTTTGCTAATAAGTTGACAGTATTTATGAAAGTGTTATTTGTAAAATATTCAGTGACTCTAAAGGACAGTTGAATTTTTCTTTTTCAGGGTAATTTTTGTAGTGGGGAAAATATTTTCAGGATTTTAACTCTAAATAAATAAATTTGAAGTGTCTAATGAAAACAGAACGAAAGATCGCTATTCAAAATTTCATGGAGACGCCTTCCAAGGAACTTTCAATATATCCTATGGTAGCCTTCTATAGATTTTATATTATTTTGCAAGATGCCATGCTTTTGATGATATTCAACGATATATACTAGGTTTTCAGGTAAAACATATGGGACCTTCCTTATCTGCTAGTTTCTACCATTTTGCCCTGCAGTTTGCACAAATGAGTCACATACGCTTTAAAAAAAATCAACACAAGACAATAGAAACATAACGATAAAATAAATTCATAATTTTTATAATTCGAAATTAACTTTCTGATAAAGAAATTCTTTTCATTGACATGTGGATTCCTATACGTGTAAATTTTCTTCAAAGTCAAAATTTGGAAAACTTCGTTTAATAAAGGAATTTAATGGAACATCGTTATATGCAGACTCTATTATAAAACAATAGGAACTAGTATTATTCTGAAATTGCTGTCCTAAGACAAACACAAAAAACCCCTCTCTTTAACCAGAACAATAAATAAATAAATAAATTTAGTTAAATAATATTGTTTACTACTGTAGGTTGTAGGTAAGTGAACTAATATTGTTTACTGTTTTTGGATTCTATTTTAAACAATCTAACGGCAGAAATAGGTTGATATACGATAAAATACTTCTGTCAAAGGAGGATTTCCGAGTCTTCCAAGTTCCGGAACTTCTGATCTACTATTATAGTGTCTTCCCAGTTACAAAAAGAAACACTGAACACGTGCCATACAGGAGTTCGAATACGGTTTAGCTTATGTTGCGTTAGGGTAGTTAGGTGTTAAGTGCAATTCAATTGAGTTTTATGCAGAAACGAGAAGCAATTTCGGTAGGCATGCCTTTTTTAAATAGCCCATTTTAAGTGAATTTTAATTTGCATATCTTTACGATAATTTTGTTACATAAGTTATACTAGTTGGAACCCGTCAAAACACGCCATTGCCAAATGTTGAAAATCATGATATCAAGAATGGAGAAATACGCTTTAAAAAATTACTATTGAACCCAATAAAAAGAAATATGGTTACCCAACAGCGCGAAATAAACAATTTTCGTCATGTTTAATTCTATATCTCACAAACATAATCTATACTAATAAAGAGACAAGTGGAAGTCGAGAGATCACGTGACCGTAACTCATCCGGGCGGACCGATCTTCGAAAAAAAAATGGGCTGACAAATATACAGGAAACGGTGTAATTTTTTTTCTCATGAAAGTACATAAATGTTACATATTTGGAAAGAGCTTCGAAAACTGATAATGTTTTCTGCGTACACTTATTCTGTTAATTCAATAGTTTTAGAGATATTTTCATTCTAAAATCACTCACTGCTGAGAAACCAAATCATCTGGTGCAGTGGTGCTGCCATCTGTCGGCAGCGACGGGAATGAAAATTGAAAGGAATTTATTCACTTGAATTTAATACATTTGTAGGGTTTTTTTTTCTTTTGTGGGGCCCGAAGTACATAAATATGTTACACGGATGGCTTGAGAGTAGCTAGGCGAAGCCCGAGCCTAGCCGGGCGAAG